>VZDJ01000051.1:1665019-1677469 GCA_008694505.1 Cyanoderma ruficeps
CTGAATTGAAGCCGTACAATTACATCCAAAATGCTGCATATTCATTTCATCTGCTTTGCATAGAGATTAACAAGCGAGCCCTAAAGCAGACTCTGAAATTAAAGCTAACACCAGATTTAGTCACAGGTTACAAACTAAATGGCATTGTTTGATGGATATGAATCTTTACCACCTGCCTGCCTGATGATTGCTAGCAGCTTAGCAGACAGCAAAGGAAAAAGTTTCTTCCCATGAAGGAAGCATAATAAGGCTCTGGGCTGGAAGTGCCCCCTCCCCACGCAGGCAGCCCCCCGGCAGATGTTTGCAGTGGGCCTGGGGAAGGGGCTCCCTGCTCCCCACTCTGCCATGCCGGAGGCTGAACTCACTCCATGGAGAGATGGAGAGTGGCCCTGAGACCCCACAAAGCTTCTGGGCTGCTGGGGCCCTCTGTTTGGGCCTCTCATCCTGCATGGGGGGACAGTCTTAGAGGGTCCTTGTTCTTGGAGTCTCTGTGCTGAATTGCCCCTGGATTCCCTTCCTCACCTTGCAAGGGTCAGGGGTCTGCAGAGGGCAGGGGTCTCTTGCCCATCCTGGCTGCAGGCAGCCCTTGGGATCCCAGTGCTCTGGCATGCCACTGGTCAGAGTGAGGAATCCCATCCCATCTGGCTTTGCCATCTGCATTTTCCCACCCTTCATCCTGTGTGCTGGGGCCAGGATTTATTTCAGGAGTAGAAATGGGACCAGGAAAGAGCAAAAGGAGTGTGTGGGGAGCAGGGCTCTGCCTGGTGGTGCCCATCCTGGCAGCGACTGCTCAGGGAGCAGCTCAGGGGTTCAGCTGTCATTCCCAGCAGGGATCTTTCCTCTTTGGGAATACCCAGGAGTTTTCAGTCCACCCCACAGGCTCAGGACCCCCTGTGCACGGGCCCCACGGGGCAGAGACACAGCACTGGCTCTGCAAATCTGACACCTTTATTTTGTTCTTTAAAAGTCCATTACCAAACCGCAGCATCCTATGGAGGGGCTGGGCTGTCGCTACCACACTATGGGACAGCCCAGCCGAGCTTTACAACCCCTGGCCCGGTCCCCAGCTCCCTCCTGGCTCTGTCCCTGCCATGGCTGGCTCTGGGTGCATGTCTTGTCACCCCCCTCTCCCTGTAGGAGCAGCACCATGCCAGAGACAGGCAGCATGGCTGCTCCAAGTCTCATTTCTGCTCGACACTTCCCAACTCGACTCTCTGACACTTTCCAAACACTCTCTGATGAACAACCAAGGTGGATGAGCATCACCTCAGTCTCTCCACAAAACCTGCCCTTCACCCCACTGTCAGCTTCTTCCTTAAACCTTAACTCATCCCAGGACACTCACATTTCTGAGACCAAACCCAAACCACACCGTAACACCCTAAAATCAGCGCAAGGAGCAGCCTCCTGCCTGCAGCCACCAGCAGCTCGGGGGGCACAGGAGGGCTCTTTGCCCTGACCCCAAGACATGGGGTGCACCCTTCCTTAGGGGGGGTCACCCCCACTGCTGCAGGCTCCCAGGGCCAGCCCTGCACCCATCTGTGACCTCAGAGGGGTGGCCCAACCTGTGTGGGCAGTGGGTGCTGGGGAGTGGGAAAAGGCACCTATGGAGGCAGTGGTGGCTTCACTGCGTGGGGACACAGTGGTGGGGCTGCTGTCCCCAAAGCAGGGCTGGGCACAGTGTGGGGCTGGTGGACACTGGCAGCCCTGGAGAGACCCAGCGTGGTGGCAGTCTGGGACACACCCCAGGGAGCTGGGCAGGGGAGTGACACTGTGGCTGTGCTGCGTGGCCCCACTCAGGCTGCCATGGGCAGCAACTGATGAACCAGAACAGCCTCTTGTCCCACAGCGCTGCACCGTGCCCTGCCCAGGGCTCCCACCCTTCAGCTCCCTGGGAATTCTCTGCTGTGAGCATCCCTGGCTGTGTGAGCAGGGACACGATGGCAGTGTGACAACAGTGTGAGCTGGTGCAGACTGAGGCAGGGCAGGCCAGTCCCATCCTGTGGGGTGGCCCTGTAGGTAGTGGGGGCAGTTGTTATGTGGGACAGCGACAGGAAAGGGACCTGTCTCATAGCCTGGGCACAGGGACCCCCAGTCCCAGCGCAGGGTTGTGGACAGAGCTGCTGGGACTGCTGGCCACCAGCTACCACCTACTGTGGCCCCACTAAGAGGGGACTCTGCTGGGCCCCACGGCAGTGTCCAACTCATCTTCAGAGAAGCTGATGTGCAAGCAGGTGTCATCTGCAGGGGAGAAGGGCAGTGAGCTGTCCGTGGGGCTGCCCAGGGCCACCAACTCCTTGGCCAGGGTCTCGCTGGCTGTTGGGTCACGGATGCTGGCCAAGGGGGACATTGGCCCAGTCTCTCCAGTCCTGTCCTTGCCCACAGCGTGCTGGCAGGTCCCGGCAGGGTCAGGCTCCGTGCTGGAGGCAGCACTCCGTGCAGGAGTCCTTGCCTCAGGGTCCAAGAGGGTGAGGGAGCTGGCAGTGATGCTGGTGAGGCTGGAGATACTGGCACTGGGTAGGCTCATGTGGGCAGCGCTCTCGGGCTTCACCTCCACTTCCAGGCTTGGGGAGGTCTTGCTTGACCTTTTGCGTAGGATGGGTGGTGGTGGGTTGAGCTTGGGAATGGGCGGCTGCCGCCTGTGAAGGGAAAGCAGAGAGAGATGGTGACGGGCAAGTTCTTACCTGCAGCACTCAGGGTGTTCCCCCTGCAACTGGCAGGAGACAGAGGTGGCACGCTCTACCTGTCCTCGTCCCCTCTGTCTGTGTCGTCCGCCTTCTGCCGGCTGCTCCCGTTGAGCAGAGCGAAGTCGCTGACCTCGGAGCCCTCCACGCGCCGGCTGAGCCCGTCCTGCCCCTCCAGACACTCGTCCCCCTCCTTGCTGCCGTAGCGGTGGCTGCCCCTGTCCAGGCTGACGAGGTTGAGGTAGGAGTCCCTGGGGCCCAGGGAAGGCAGCGAGCCGGGGGCCACGGGGCTGCCCAGGATGCTGGCGGGGCTGGAGGTGGACGGCGGGTGGACGTCCAGGCTGTAGTGGTTCTTCAGGTTCAGGGAGAGGGACTGCGCCAGGGACAGGTTTTGCAAGGAGTGGTCGACTGTGAGAGATGGACAAGGGGCATGTGAAAAACTGGGGGTTTCCAAACTAGCAGCTCCCCTGCACTGCGAGGGGTGCAGAAATGCCCCAGATGCCCAGAGCCTGCTGGGATGGTACTGGGAGCACTCCAGTTCCTTCCTGTGACTGCAAGGAATGCGGTGATTGTCCAGAGGGAGGGAGCTGGGGGCACGCCAGCAGCCAAACAACCCCAGTGAGTGTGTCACTGTGCTCACCCGGCTGCCGATGCTCATCCCGGTGCTCCTCCCGGGCCTCCAGCACTGTCAGCTGCCGCACCAGCAGCGAGACGTGCTGCAGCAGGTCACGGTTGGTCAGCAGGAGCTGCCGCACCCGGGCCTGCGCCTCGATCCGCGCCGCTGTCTCGGCCGCCAGTTGGTCCTTTAGCAGCTGCACCTGCAAGAAGGGACGGGGAGATACGAACAGGATGATGCGGGGCTGGGACGATGCGGGACGGGGCGATGCGGGACGGGAGGAGCATCCCCGGGAGCGCCCGGTACCGGCGGCGCCACAGCGCCCCCTGCCGGCCCCGCCGCGCCACCCCCCAACGGCCCCCCCGAGCCGGTCCAGCCGCGGGCGGGGATGCGGCGACATCCCGGGGGTGCGTGGGGTGTCCTGCTGTTCCCCCGGTAACGAGAAACGCGTAGGGGAGGTGCCCAGCCGGGAGGCACCGGGCTTCCCGCTCTGATGCTGGATTGGGGATGCGATGGTTTCCAAAACCGGGATGAGATGGAGTGAAACGGGCGTTGGGGGCTCTACCGGACCCTGCAACACTCCTAGAGCAGCCTGGGGCTGTGTGAGCAGCCAGCTCCTTGTCTGGGAGAGCTCAGCTGGGCTGCAAGCGATGCTGCACGTGGCGCTAAAAGCAATGCTGCGAGCTGGGCTGCAAGCGATGCTGCAAACTCTGCCGAGAGCTGTGCGACGACTGGGAATGCTGCCAGCACTGCTGCAGGGCCCCGGCCCGCTCCCACCTGCCCCGCTGTCGGCCTAGCCCGGCTGGACGCTGGAGCAGGGGGAGGAGAAGGGCTGGTGCCTCCTGAGGGGAGGGCAGGACGTGTACCTGGGCCACAGCCACCTGCGTCTGCTGCTGCTGCTGGAGGAGCTGCTGCTGGAGCAGCTGGAGGCAGTGCTGGGAGGCCAGCGGGGTGATGGAGGCCGAGGAGCAGGGGCTGCTCGGGCTGAGCAGCTGCTGGGAGCTGGCCAGGTGGAGGGAGCAGTTTTCGGCATCCTGGGCACAAAGAAATGGGCAGGTGAGCGGATTGACCGGCTCAGGCTGGGATTTGGGGTTTGGTTCCCCACGGTGCTGACCCCAGCGCAGCAGAGGAGCCCCCGCGCTCAGGGCACTGAGGGGGTGTTGAGGGGCAGCCCTGGGCTGTCAGCTCTGCACATCTGTGGGGTCCCCAGGACAGAGTGTTTCAGGGAGGGTCCTCCCAGAGAGCTGGCAGAGCTGCCTTGGTTGTGTCTGGGGAGGTCCCCAGGGAGGAGACAGAAGGGAGTGACCCAAATATGCCACCACCTTTCCGTGCTGTGGCTGCCCAGGCTGGGCGGTGTCCTGGTGCCTGGAGCGTTTGCCAGTGCCTGTGGCCACTGCCCTTCCTGCTCCTGCCCTCCTCTGCCTGGGCAGTGCCAGAAGGAATGTGCAGGAAAGCACAGCCTTTCCAGGCACACAAATGAATCCCATGGAGTGCATGTCACTGCAGCTGTTTCCAGCCAGGCCCTGTGAGCATTACTGTTGTGTGAGCTGAAGCGATGCCATTCAGGCCGCTGGGAAGTGCTCCCAGAGCTCTGTGGAGCACCCATTCATTAAGGCTGAACTGCTGCTGGAGCTGAACGTGCCCTGGGTGCCTGCGCTGCCAGGGCTGGGCCTCCTGGGGACGCTGCTCCCTGGGCCTGGGGCACAAGGGGAGCCAGGGATCACTGCCAGGGCAGTGGAATAAGGAACTGCTGCAGAGCCCCACTGAGGGCACGGCAATCCAGCCCGGGTGGTGTGTGAAGCTGCTCAGCCATGCGCCACAGCCCCACCCCTGCCTCTCCCCTCAACGCCCACCCCAGCACTGGACACGGCCTCGCTGCAAGTGAACTGGGAGCTGAACAGCCTGTGCTGAGCAGGGAGCCAGGAGGGAGGGCTGCAATGGGGTCTCCATGAAAGCACCTCCAAATCAAGCCATGATACACTGACCCTGAGCAGAGGGCTCTCAGCCAGCAGCAGAGCACATGAGTTGTCCTCCAGCCCAGCCCTCATTACCTGGCCGTTCTTCTCCTTTGAGGCTTGCCCAGGTTTCAGCATGCCGAGGTCCCCCCTGGCACCTGGCAGCTCTCTGGGTCCCCTCTCGGACACACAGATGCCACCAGCATCGATGCCAACCTCGTCCACATCCGTGATCTTGGAGCCCTTTATCTGGTGAACTTCAAACAAGAGGGACACATGAATCTGAGCCTCCCTTCCCCGCACAGGATCACAGGAAGAGCCAGGGCCCTGCGCAGGGCTGGGAGCTGGGGGAAGCTCAGGGACAAGGGCCAGGACTTGCTCCAAGTCTCAGCATGCTGAGACTGATGGGTTGGAGGGGGCAGGAGGGAGGGAATGGGTTGGGCTGCAGACCCTCAGCTTGCTAGATGAGGGGGCTCAGCCTTCCTCTCCCCAGTGCTCCGCAGGAGCGGGCAGGCAGGGCAGGTTTCCCATCCGAAGGTGCCCAAACCTGTCTCCCGTGAAGGATGTGCCACCTCGTGTGTCCCCACCCCAAAGCATCTCCGCACCGCCGCCTTAGGGAGGGGCGTGCCCCGACCCCTCGGGAGCCGCGAGTCACCTTCCAGCGGCTGCTCCTCGGCCGATTTGTCGCTGGCGCCGTCGGCCTGCCCGTCAGCGTTCTGCAGGGCGTGCTGCAGGCTCAGCTTGTGGCACACCTCGAAGGCCTGTCCCACGGTGCGCACCACCCGCATGGCCTGGCTCTGCGGGGCAGACCCCGCCGCTCAGCCACCGCCCGCGGGGGAACCGCCCGGCCTTCCCTGCCTCCCAGCCCGCCCCGCCGCGCCTCCTCCCGTGCTGCGTGTCCAGCAGTGCCCCCCGGCTCCTGTCCCTGTGTGGAATACCCCGGGCTGGGCAGGAGGGGACAGAGCACCAGGCACGTTGTTTTGGGGACACCCAGCACCCCTGGGTTGTTCCCGAGGGGTCTGCACCCTCTGACCCCGCAGCTTTGTCGGTGCATGCCCAGGAGCATCCTACCTTCTTCTTGGATTTGAAGACGTTGCACCTGAAGGAGTTGTTTGCGCCGTCCCTTGCGATGTAACTGAATATTTTCAGGTCTTGCGAGTCATGAGAGACGTAGAAAATTCTGGGTGGGAGAGAGACAAAGGGAATTAAACACCACGGGGAGCCTCTGCCCTCCAGACCACCTCCACTCCTGTGTGTCCCCAGGATGGGCTGGTTTGCAGCTCCCAGGATTGGAGGAACAAGGCAGTGCTGGTGCGTGGCCCCTCCTGCAATCTTCAAGGCAGGAGGCGATGGATTTAGAGAGCGTTTCAGGCTTGATGGAAAACCTTCTGGTTTCTGAAGTAGGCAAAAGCTTTTTAAAGATCCTGTGGGAAAGCGAAAAAATCTATAGTCTTGGAAAGCGAGTGACTATTTTTAGCCCCAGCAATTAACCCCTGCCCAGGCAGCAGCAAGGCAGAACTGCCTGCATGGTGGTGACTGCCCTGTCCCTCGGGACCCAGAGGCAGCAGGCAGGTGGCACAGCACAAAAACTTCTCCCAGGGATGCTGAGTGCACTGGGAGGATTTCTCTCTCTGCTGCTCAGGCTGACTCTCCTCCTTGTAACCGAAAAACCATTCTGAAGATTTTTATCTATCTTTGATTTAATTAGGTGAAAATGTGGCAAGTGAGCTCAGCTCTGGATAGAGAAGAAACCAAAGGGATTCTTGATATGTTTTTTTTTTTTTGCCTTCGGCTCTTTCTGTCACTGGAAATTTTTGGGTGTTGAACTTGCAATTAGAGCAGTTACTGCCAATGTACCACACCTTGTAGTAATCTTTAAAGAAAATTAGAGGTGACAATCGGGCACAGATAATGCATCAGCACATCCTCTGTTCCGTATCTCCTCACTAAGAGCTCTGATACCAAAAACCAGTGCTGGGGATCCCAGTTCTCGGGGCTGTGGGCTCGGTGCTTGTGGTACAATAATTCACTTGGCAGATCTAACAGCCTGGAGCACCCTGTGCTTTAAACCTGCCCTCGGGCCATGCACCATCACCGGGGCTGCTTCCCATCCCCAGGGGCGCCTGAGGCACCAGGTTTGTGCTCTGTGTAAACCTCTGGGTGGGGCTTGTGGTCTCTGGAATGCCTCAGTATCCCATGGAAGGTGCTATGGAAAGTCACTGCTTTCTTGCCACATCTATAAGGGTTAATTCCCGGTGAGCCTTTACACCTTAGGACAAGGCCCTGCTTCAGAAGCACAGGGAGAGCCATGCTCTGAAGGAAAACCATGGGAAGCTTGTCTTCAGAGACAGAATCAGAGAGTAATCCAGGCTGAAGCATCTCCAGGGTCACCCAGTCTAACCCTGTTCAAAGCAGAGGCAGCTTCAAAGCGAGATCAGTCCATCTCGCCCTCAAAAATGTATGAAAAGGATTCTCCAGCAGCAGTAACTCTGTGCCCTCGTTAATTTTAGATGGTTCTTTGGAAAGCCTTGGTGGAGGGGTCCCAGCAGGTGGCAGGAAGGGCACAGATCCCCCAGGGCTGGTTGAATCCCTGGCCAAGTACCTGTACACGGGATCGTGCATCACCACCATCTTACTCTCGTCCCAGGTCCACTCCTTTCTCTGTAAGCAGAGACAAAATGACAGTAAATCAGGTGAAAGTGAAACTCTACCAAAATGAAGGGCAGGAAACCTGGGGAACAGTGCTTTTGTCTCAAGCCACAATCCAGGCTGCAGTGTGACTAGATGAGCCATGACTGTTTCAACAGTTTCTCAGATTAAAACAGATAAAAATAGATTTTTTTTGATCATTTATCATATCTGATCACAGCCTTCAGGGCTGAAAATGGTCCCTAAGATTAAATTGTAACATCAAATATGCAGAAGAGTTACATGTTTTGTGGAAGAAGGCTTGGAGCTGGGGCTTAGGAGATCTGGATTCAGTGACTTGGTGGCAGGATTGGTTGGGCAAAGAGCTGAGGGGTGCTCAGACCAGGCAGCCTGGAAAAAGCTTTCCGGTATTATCAAGTAAAAGAACCAGTATCTCCTGAGAGATTCATTTTTTTGACAGGAAAAAAATCCTCTTCCCACATTGTAATATTCCCACTCTCTTTCCAGCAAGGTTTTGTTATTAGGTGGATGGAAACTGGAGTGTTTTCGTGTGCAAATTCTGGGTGTTTTTTAAGAAAAGGCCATTTTTGGCTAGAAGTGTGACTATCCCTGGACTGGAGCAGCCTCACCTTCTGCTTCTTGCGCAGGATCACCTTCACCCCGTCCACGGACACGATGATGCTCACCTTCTTCTTCTTAATGTTCTTGGCTTTGAATTCGTACTGGTGGGAAGAAAAACACAAGTTTAAGAGAGTACTGGAGGTACTTGGGACAGTGTGTGGTAGTCAGTGTTTACAGATGAAAATGTCAGGTTTTGGTTTAATCTCAGCTTCTGAGGGAGGTGGGAATTTGTTTTATTCTGCTGAGAAAAAAAACGTTTTGGGAAGGACTTGGTGCAGTAGCTGGGATGCCAGGCAGGATCCCAGCTTTGTCAGGAGCATCCTTTGGGAGAGGACAAGTGGAGTTCAATCCTCTGGACTACATCCAGACTGTTACTTTGGATCTGGGAAGAGCTTTCCCGATGCACTGGCCATGCCTGGTCCAGCAGGACTCTGCTCCAGAGGTGGCCCCTGCAGCAAACACCAAGCTGTGACATCTCTGGTGCCCTTGTGTGTCAGCACGGAGCTGCACGGGGAATACAAAATCACTCAGGAGCTGCAGGGAGGGCCAGATGGGCGGCAGTAACACAATTATACCTCAGTCATTTGCATAATCACATTAACCTCTGTGAGATCAGGATCTCTGGAGAAAAACCCTGCAGGTGTCTGCAGCCTGAGCTCACCTCCATTTGTGTTAAAAATTAAACACTGGCTTTTAAATGCTGCTTTAGCTGACAGTTAGAAGCATGGCAGAGGCCTTCTACTCTGGAGACCTTTGTTTACAGCACTCATCCTTCCTGCCCCCGTTTTAGGCACCATTTTCAGCTTCCAAACACAGCATTTCGATACTCCATATTTTTTGCTCCATATTTTTTGCAGTCCCTGTTTGAAATCCACCACTTTGTCACGTTGCTTTGGCGAATCAGTGCAGACTCTGATTCGTGGATGTGGAGGAAAAGGCAATGCCGAGCAGCCTGAAATCTACCTAGGCCATGTAATTAGACCTCTAATTACAACTCTGATTTCTTTATACAGTTGGGGATGTGCAGGGAGCACGTGAGATGTTAATGGAGTCCAGGCACCTCTTTTGGGATGCTGAAGTTGGAGGACTGTGTGTGGCTCTGTCACCAAGCTCTGCAGAGAAGACACACATCTTCCCCATTCCTCAGCACCCATTGTGAGCCAGCTCTACAGACAGAAAATTGGGTGGCTTTCATGTTTATCAGGCTTTTGATGTTGCTCATTGAATTCTTAGCACTCTGCAAGGTTTATGGTATCAGACAGACCCGGGATTAAACCACAGCCTTTTGATCTCCCCATGAATTATTACTTTCAGACAAGCTCTTTAAAAAATCTATCTATAGTGCTATTGCGTGTGAAGCTGGAACTAAATTAGCTATACACGTTTTTTATTTATGGGGAGGAGTGAGAGGAAGGGTGAGGTGGTGAGTGCATCCTGCAGGCTGCTGGGGGGCCCACGGGGATGTGGCAGCGCCTGCGGGTCTGGGGCCAGGCAAATGGACTCGGCACCTGAGAGGGCTTCCCCACCCTCCACCCCTCACGCCCAGTTCCTCCAGCCCAGCTGCTCCCCCTCCCCTGTGCTCACCAAACTGTTTGTCCTTGTCTGCTCCATGAATGTCAATAAACCCGGGATAGACTGTTCTGCCCGCTAAAGAGCTGTTTATCTTTCTTTATACACAAATGGCTGGGAAAATACTAGCTGAGCTTTCCAAGAAAGAGCAATACAGTGTATTTTCCCATTGTAGCAACAGGGGTGCAATTACATTCAAACAAGGCTCTTTACTCAAAGGCTTTAAGCAAAGTCCAAGCCTGGATTTTGCAGAGATGCTTTTTCTTTCTCTCTTGGACAGAAAGGAACAATTGGGATCAGCAGCAGCGAATCTGTGGGTGCTGCCAGGAGTGATGGCAAGACTCTAAACCCGGGAACTCCAGCCAGGTCCCACACAGCACCACCCCAGCCTGGCTCTGGGACATGTACCGGGCTTCAGCTCCAGGCAGAGCTGTGCAGCACAAGCTGGATGAGGCCACAGTGGCCTCAGTGAGATAGAATTTTCTCTCCTTCTCTCTCCATGTAGCCCGTGGCCAGTGCTGCATCCTTGCTGGAGCACATGGCCAAGGCACAGCCCAGCCATGGCCAGAACCAGCTTGGCCTGAAAACAGTCAAAACTCTCTGGTCTCTAAACCTTTTCTAAAGGGTTAAACCCCTCAAGCAGCAGAAGCTGTAGGATGTCCCATGTCCCAGCACAGGAACATCAGCTGGGTGAGAGCACCGTGCCCCAAGAGGAGGCCAGAGCCCCACGCTCACATTGCACCAGCTCGGCTTGGACTCCCTCTCCATCTCGCCACAGAAGAGGCAGGTGGAACACAGCTTCAGTCATTTAATTGCTTCCTATCAAGCAGGAATCAGTACTTTAATGAACTGTGATTTATATAAGGGCAGGAAAGCACATGGGAAAAGGCACTCTGAGGCAGCTGACTTTCTCCTGTAGAATGCTCCTACATAACCCAACCTCCATCCCAGCACGAGGCTCCAGGCTGACCTGTCACTGCTGCCACAGCAGTCTAGTCACTGACTTTCTTCTTACTGTTGAATTGATGGGATTTTTTTTCCCCCAGATTTGTCAAGGTTACCAACAAATCCAAACCCACACAGCAACATTTCTCTTTGCTGCCTTCCACGATTCAATCGTTATTCTCCTGTTGTTTGTGCTGTCCTATGGGGAAAAGCTTTTGGGATGCTAAAGAATCTGGAGTTACCCCTACAAGAGGCAATATAGCAGCCTGGCAGCTTTCTTAACTATGGAGACAAGATGGGATATTTTATAAAAAAATGCAGGTCAAAAAAAAGGGTAATTAATTTCATTTATTTTGAACGCCATTAATTCTATATCTGCTGTGTTTAACCTGGAATACTTTCCACTTCTTAAATCCCTCTGTTCAAGTCTTTTCTTTTCATACGGTCCCACACACTGCTGGCATGTAATATTAACTTACCCATGAGCTAAAGACTCTATGACTAGAAATGTTAATGGGGCTGTGTGATGCATATTTCATTGGATAATTCCACCCAAGCAGATATAAATTACACATGCAGTTACCAGCTTCCATCTGCTGATGAAACTTGGGCTAATGCACATTGGAAATCATGTGCAGTTTCCAGCACTGGGAATGACCTGCATGAATAGAGTTATTCAAGGAAGCAATTCTTAATGTGATTAATTACTGAAGGTATCAGGGCCTTCATTATGCAAATGAAAACTGTCATAAAATAGAGAGTTTGCAGGTCTTGGAGGCAGTCTCTGCTTCCAAAAACCTCATCTTCTTCATTAACAAGGGGCAGCAAGGCCAGAACATGCTCCTGGCCATGGTTCAAATGGTGTTTTAAGTTGTATTAAGAGAAATCAAAGCCGAGGCTCTGCAGGTTTCTGAAGCCAGAGTATGTCAGTGCCCCCAGTCACAGCTGGGTATGTAATTATTTGCATGCCCGTAGGAAGATGCCACAGGCCTGGAAACCAGCGACTTCTTCCTGTGGCTGTAAATCCTCCAGCCAGCCCTCAGCCTGCTGTCCTGCCCTGGCCTCCCCTCGGCCCATCCCAGCCTGGCAGGCTGCAGGATCTATGTGTCCATAAACAACCCCAACAATAGCCTGTCCCAGCCCCTTCCCCAGGCTCTCCTTCCAGAGGACACAGGGAGCATGGTAATGAGGGGGTGGGAATGAGCTCGGCTCTGCCCCCCGACTGACCGGCTCCGGGCAGAGCCATCCCAGGGGTTCCTGCTCACACTGGCACACATCCTGGCTGCATCCCAGCGGGAGGGAAGGCACCCTTCCCTTCCCTTCCCTTCCCTTCCCTTCCCTTCCCTTCCCTTCCCTTTCCTTCCCTTCCCTCCCCCTTCCCTTTTTGGTTTTTAAACCATGATGAATTCAA